>HE671628.1:0-18178 GCA_000313835.2 Heliconius melpomene melpomene
ACGAAAGTAATGTATCTATATATATATAAAAGGACTTGTCCTCACTGACTGAGGTAAGACGCACGCACAGCCGTAACCTCTGATGGTAGAAACGTTAAATTTGGACAAAAGTTTACTTTCGTAATCTGGGCATCCACTAAGAAGGGATTTTGAAAAATATTAACCCTAAAGGGGTGAAATAGGGGTTCAAAGTTTGTATGGAAAAAAATTTAAATCGGCACCGATTTTTATAAAATTTGAAATTTAGATTTTTAAAAGTATTTAATTGAACACGTGTTTCATCGTTTTCTAGAATTCTTCCCCTAAGGGTGCAAATAAGGGGTTGAAAGTTTGTATGGAAAAATCTTTAAAACGCCACCGATTTTTATAAAATTTGAAATTTAGACTCTTAAAAATATTTCTTTGAACACATGTTTCATGGGTTATTAGAATTCACCCTTAAATACGCAAGCGAAGCTGCGCGCGTCCGCTAGTTAATAATAAATAAGTAGATCAAGCCGGCGAAGCCTTAAGCGGATCGCTTGTTTGTACTATTAGTACAATGTCCTATAATAAATTTGTACTTGTATATCTTTAAAAACTCTTTTGATGTAAAGACAAATAGAAACTTAATGTCACATTATGTGTAATATGGTTATTAGTATCTTACAAGTTATTTATTTCCAACTATATGGAGATATTACGTGCCTGGAGTCCTTAGTGTTGTATTTGTTGTAAACGACGATGTTGATTGCACATAACTAGTTTAATAGTATTTTAGCAACAATAACCTGTTATATTGCTTTAAAGATATTTCGTAGTGTTCTCTTAAATTTTTTCATTAATATTTTCATTGCGAAATAGTTGGAGCCTGCGTGAATTTGAGAGATTTTAAGCTGTTAAGTCTAGTGTTCAGACTCTCCGCTTTTCGCATTCAGATTTTCCACCGAATTCAGAAAAGATTGCGTGTTGAGTTGAACAATCAATAAAAAAAAAGTAACAGTATGACAAGTTCAAACTAAACCACAACCGAGGAAGGTCAGCAGTTAATTCACAAAATGTTTTCTTTTCTAAAATCCTTATCCTTATTATGGTAATAGAAATTTTCACTTACACTTTTACTAATAGCTTATTGTCGTGTCGGTCACGCTTTCCGGAATTATAAGCTATATCCTATATCTTATAAAACAAAGTCGCTTTTCGTGTCTGTCTGTTGTTTCTAACTCTTCTTCTTCTAAACCACCCAACGGATTTTGATGCGGTCTTCACCATCAAGTCGAGTGTTTTTCGTAGAAGGTTTATATAAAGTTTATTATTTGTACATTCTTATATAAATTAACATAAATACGATAAATGTGTATTAAGTCCTACCCATTGAGACACTTTCGCGCATGCGCTGCTCTAATGGTAAGTACTACATGAAAAAAATGTACTGGAGTATTGTTCCTCTTAATAAGATCTACAAAAAAGTCCGCGAGAGCATATTCGTATCTTTTAAGAATAACGTGTAGTGATCATTTTTCTGTCTAAAAATAATAATTTCAATATATTTTTTATTGTGAGTCATATTTTTCCATAATTGTATTAATCCTTATCCTTTAAAATATTTTATTAATTTTCTACGTTAAACGAAGATAAAATTTGCTTTTTACACCATTTCGAAATTGCGGATAGTTTTACAGAAAAACGCATTTAATTGTTGACACATCCCGCCGTTGACACATCAGCTGTATGTTACTCAAGTTTCACTTATCCCTTACTCTCAGCATATAAATAAGTATATTAGTTACGTTGGCCATTTAATGTAGACCAAAACTGTCTTTTACTGTTTTTCATTTTAATAAGTACTTTAGAAGTTGTTACAATATCAAAAAAATCCTTGCTGCGAAACGGCTCACCACTCTCCATGCGTCCGCCGTGCCCGCTTGCCTTACACGCATCGGTGGTTCAGTGGTAGAATGCTCGCCTGCCACGCGGGCGGCCCGGGTTCGATTCCCGGCCCATGCATTCTATTTAATTTTCCTCACAGGCAGGCCTCATGAGGGACAGAATACCCCCTTCAGCAACCACAAGCTCGAAAAAAAAACCCGGTTGCCTCTATAGCAACGAAGATTTAGTTAGAAGCGTTTGCACGTATTGGATAATTGGAGTTGAATGTATTATTTAAGCGCGATATATTTGGTTTTACATTTTTAATTTTTAATTTCTTGAGTTTAAAAATAGTCATTTAACTATCTAAAAATAGTCATTTAAATATTTTTTATAAGTACTTGAAAAGATTAGTAGCACAGATTTAAAATTACGGTACCTACTAAAAAATCCTTGCTGTGTAAAACAATTGGAAAATCCTTATTGAAACTACAAAAATGCGGGTTGCATTAGGGTTTAATTAATTTTCACATTATATTAAGTGGTTTGCAAACATACATCACATGAATAATCCAGTAGTTAAAGCGGGCGAAGCCGCAAGAGGGTCGCTAGTTGTAATATAATTTAATACCTTTACCGCACGTAACAGGGACAGAGGGATCTGGGGAACCTAGTGTTGTAACACTTCGTTCCTATTAAGACACTTCAGTTCCCCATTTCTCACGGAATTAAGTTAAATTTTAAATTGTTTGTAGTAGTCTCTGAGATGATAATTATGTTTTTGTTAACGTAAGCTAAACATTAAGAAATGTATCGTTCTCGACTATAGCACGTAAGCCATATGTGTGTAGGTGCCAAGTTCTGTGTTCACTCGGAATAAAAATCAAGCTCTAAATTTCACTTAATTTTTTTTTATGTATGTTAGTGTTAATTGAAATTTGTTTTGGTGACTAGTAGTATGTGATAACCAAGTAAAATTTAGACCTTGAATTTTATCTGGAGTGAACACAGAACTTGGCACTTAAACAGTTGTAACAATTGTTAATCTTGTTGCATGTAGACTATTTTTTTAATGGTTCGTGTAAAACACCATTAACTTGGCTGACTTGGCTTAGTTGGCGCGTATTTTGATAACGTAGATGACAGAACATAGGCTCAGATTTTGCCAGAGACATTTAATTAAAATAGCAAAGCAAAGAAAAATAACTCCCTTAAAAAATAACTTACATTATTAATAATTATTATTATTGTATTATGATTTCAAGTACTTATTATATGGCAGAAGATCTAAATATATCCATTGCATATGCTGCCAGTTCATACAAAGTTTTTGGCCAATAAATCTCTCCACCAAGCTGGCTTTGAGTTTAAACTGACTTTGTTATATATGAGGCAATGATTACAATTAATATAATTAAATTTATTTATGATTTTTAATAGAAAAATTAGGTAATGGGATTTTTTTTTATTTTTAATAAGCAGAATAAAATATAGTAAATCATTCCCCCGAACAGGCATAGAACCCATAACTGTCATGTCATAGTTACATAATTGTGTTACGTAAGTTAATTTGGCATTAACTTCAGCTTAATATCTCCATTAAGACAGAGGCAGTCTTCTCCATTAAGAGAAGATAGGCAGACCCTGGTGATAGCCGGGATTAATGCCAGGAAGAAGAAGATCTCCATTAAGACAGACAGACTATAAAGGTTCTCGTGTTTTCCATTTGAAGTACGGAACCCTAAAAAAGAACTCTTGCGTGTAAAATACCACCAAAGTCGCCTCTTACATCTTACATAGTAAAATATAAATTGTACAATTATTTTCAAACGGCCGTAGCAAATTGTGTTAGTAATTACTGCCATAAATGACAGTAAAGGTGTCAGTGAATGGCGTATCTAAATGTTTGACTATATAAAATTGTTAAAAGCGTTTGTTTGTTGTAAAAACCAATGACGACTATAATAAAAAAAAGGGTAAATATTCATTATAAATATAAAAATTGAGGATTGTTTCTTCAATTCTCACTCGGGTAATCAATTATTAGAAAGAAATAATAACACTATAATAGCAAAGTATTAATAATTCTACCGACAAATGTAATGTCAATATTAGTAGGTTAGAACTAGATTAAGAATCAATTTCACTATTAATCTCAACCCAACTACATCTCTACAGCGATCGTAGATAATGAAGTCGTCGTTTACATAAGTGTACTTCCCCTCAAGTAACCTTATATATTCGGTTTTATATGATTTTTTTTTAAATAATTTGAATTTGAATTTGAATATTATTTAGTAAAAACCTAGTAATAAATGTAATTCTTTTGAAACGATTATAAAATATTGACATATCGTTAGAAATCGGAAGCGGTTAGCGTTTTTTAAAATAACACGACAAAAAAAATACATACCGTCTATATGTTTCCAACGTACTCGGATAGAGTTTCCACGTAATTACAATAAGAGACATGTATCACTCAATAACAACACTACACACTAGACACCTTCCAATCAGGGCGTCCGTACAAGCAACTGTTCCCGTTTGACAATCCCACTGCTTTTATTGTCTTTTTCACCTAAAACTACCCACTTTTAACGAGTACGCTAACAATATTATATTTAACATAAATATTTGAATATACATGTATTTTTAAATTAAATTATAGCTCTTACATTTGTTGTTAAAACATTTTTCATTAACATCCGTAAAAAAACGTAACTAACGTATATTTAACGTATCAAATGACATAAATATGTAATAAGCCCGTCACGTAGACAGGTGTGAAAGGTAATATATCTAGCTATTAATATTCATTAGACGAGATGAGGGTGGCGAGTTCCTCTGCTATTCCATAATTGTATTTCTGAAGTGGATAATTCAATAATTCTCTAGAGAAATCACTCATGTTATTTATATAACGAGACCGGAATAACGTTTTAAACTATTGTACGAGTAGAACTGAATAAATTTTATGAAGTGCTCTCCAAAGTATGGAACACTTCACCTGTTTTATTTGCTGGAATCGTTCTTGCGTTGCAATTGTAAACGGTGTTTTAATTACTGAACTTACTAGGCTGTTAGTGAGTAGCTTAATTTATAATTTTAGGGTTCCGTATTTCATAAGTAAAAAATGAAACCCTTATAGGATCAGTTTGTTGTTTTATCAAGTCCATTTATCTCGAGATCGCGTGGACGTATAAAGCTGAAATTATTATCTAATATTTAGGTATACGGTTTCATCCAAACGTAAAATACATTAAAAAAAATTGAATTCCGAAGACAATAATAATTCAATTTTAAAGGTAGCGAGAATTCGAAAATGTTTTAGAAACATAAAAGGTAAAGTTGCTATATCTGGTTCCATACAATGGATTCATTCAAATATCATTGAAAGATTTTCTGAAGGCCAATTTGTAAATATGTATATAATATAATTTAGAATAATAAAATTTTATATAATAGTGGACTTATTATGCCCTGGAACCCTGGCAACCCTATATTTAATAAAATAAGCTAGCATGTACTACCAGAACCAGAGATTTGTTTTTTTTATTTTCAAACAAACATAATAAACCATAATATTAAATAAACACGACTTAAATAACAATCACGCATAATATGAATATACAAGAGGATTCAGATTTAATTTTGCAAGAATGTAGACCTGCATATCTACACGGAAAATCTACGTAATAAAGCCAGCTTAACATTTGAGACTTTTCGTATCTCGCAAAAAACAACGCGAATCTTTATAATATTTCACTTTAAGCCTGACCCTGATATCGTGCGGGAAAATAAAAGACAATGCAGAAAATAATGGGGGGTCCGTTATGTATTTTTTTAAAATTTGGGTATCTACCGCATGCAGCAGGGTAGAGAAGCTAGTGTCAAAGCACTCCGTATTTGTTTTTTTTATATATTACATTTAGTAGTTGTTGTTTTTTATCTGCTATCATCATGCGTATAGATATAGTATTTTGCAAAGCACTTGAAGAAAATTTAGATAATCATTCAAAAGAGAAAATTTAGATAAACATTGTGAAAATAATCGAGTTTCTTATACAATTTTTGTAGCTTCACAGTGTAACCCCCATATATAACAGGGAAGTAACAGCTAACCTTGAAACCTAGCATTAAGACATCCGTCCCTATTAAGATACTGTTCGAAATAAATATTTCATTTGCTCGAGTGGGGATCGAACTCATGACCGTCGCGTTACACACCCTTGTGCCGCTGCACCACGATGGTACCATCTTATAAAGATAATATATAAAACTTCAAAGATATAAAAGAAAACACAGCTAAATACAAAATAAAGCAAACAATAAAATGTTACATATAACATAAGAAAGAAAGAGCCACTAAAAATATAATAAAGTAAAATTAACACAATTTCCACTCGTTACATATCTCTAAATTGCTCAAATTAGTTATGGGATTAGGTAAAAGATGTAAACGGCAAATGTCGGCCATTATCTCGGCTTGTGGTTCTAATATTGTTACAAAACGTACGGACAAAATATCCTGTTTATCGTATTAGGGGCACAGCGCGACGTCAACGCTATGGAGGTATCCCCCACTCGGTGGTATTTTATTATTTACTAGTGGACCCGGACGCGGCTACGCCTGCTTGAACTATAAGAATATTTTCGCGTCGGTCATACTCATACTATGCCGTCCGAAGGCTAGGTCATTTCGAATCAGTGACATCTCCTTAATTATTTATTAGAATGTTATACAGTAAACTATAATTTCAATCTAGGTGAAATGCTAAAAGTGACTATTATATTTATTTTCATAAGGATGAATGTCAAAATATCGCGGTAAGGGTTGCGTAGCGACGCGACGGTTGTTATTAACATGGCAGAATAAATTGCTTGTCAAATTAGAAAATATTTTAATATATTAGTATATATGTGTAATGTAATGTTATATAGCCTATAGCACTTCTGAAGAATGCAGCTTTCATACAAATCAAAAACAAAGTAAATCGGACCAGTATATCCAGAGATCTTAGCGTTCAAACAAACAAACAAACAAACAAACAAACAAACTCTTCCGCTTTATTATATTAGTATAGATATTTATAATCAAATAAAAAAATCGGTTTCACGCTGTATCCCGCATATATTAGTGTAGGTAGAGGTAATCTGGTGTTAAGACAATCCGTTTCTTATTTTCCGCTGATTTTTTCAAGGCATTACGTGTTAAGTGGCGTAACTCAACGCTGCGCTTTGCCCGACGCTAGAGCGAAGAAATGGTAATATAAAAGTAAACAAATATTTCCTTTCATCGAGTGGGAATCGAACCCACTCAACATACCTCCAGAATTCGGTGAAGTCAAAGTCAAAGTCAAAATATCTTTATTCCATAAAAATGCTTAACATTTACTTGGACATGTCATAAAGTAGAAAAAAAATGCAAAATAAAATAACCAAAAAAAATGTGCAATTTTGACTTGAAAAAAGCCCGTGAAAAGTGTTTAACAGAAATGTCTTAATGGGAAAGGAGTGTCTCAACACTAGGCTCCCTATGTCGCGAAGCTAAAAAAATATAAGCCAAATAGGACAAAAGGCAAAGGATATTGTAATATTTATAGACTCATTAATTTATTGAATGGGGCGCAAAAGCTTCCAACCCGTGTCCATTGACGCCCTCATTACGGCTCGCAGCGTGACAGAGTTACTGGCTGATTGACAGACACTAATAAAAATGACGGTACACGTAAAAATTGGCCTTTTTTGTATATATATTTTCTGGCTATTTTTCAAAGAGGGATTGAAACTGGTGTTTCATGAATATATACATCACTTATGTAAAAATAACTATAATAAATAAATATTTGTCCTAGCGTGCATTGTATTGCATTAACTACTCTTTTGCTTATTGCCATTGCAAAGGACAGTCAAATTTTCATCGTTCTGTTTCAGGTTGTGGATTCGATTCCCACTTGAAATGAAATTTCAAAATTTTCATTACTTCACTCTGTTTACCAGGCAGAAGGCGGCGTTGGGTTCCGCCACTCAACACGCAATGCTTCAAGAATATGGCGGAAAGTGGGGAATTGTCTGAAAGGGGGTCGTTTTAACATTAAGTTTCCAGATTCCCTCTGCTTAATATTATAAGTAATTCTTATAAACTCGTACATTTTTACCATTCAAAACAGCTCTATAAGTAATGGTCAGTGGAGAACGACGACGTCCTCTCGGTACTATTTGGGTACGGAAGCCTAAAATGACAAGAATATTTACAACATTTTTATATTCATAGCTTGCCTCGGCTACCTCATTCTGCTACCAAACATCTTTGCCAATTTACTGCTAAACTACTCATAAACAAAATATGTTTTTTTAAGATTGTATTACCATAATAATAGATACTGTTATCACGGTAATAGTAAATTAGGGGAACGGAGTGTTTTAATAATAGGTTCCCTCTGCCTACCCTGTTATATGCGTGAAGCTAAAAACATAAATAAAAGACTAGATAATAGACTGCTGAAGAGATAGCTTGTGAAAGAGAGTTCTACTCACTGGGTAGATCAATTATAAACCTTCACTCTTTAAATCGCTTTATTATGAACACTTTCTACTTAGCACTGACACTTAAACACTTAGCACTTGAACTATCACTTAATAACGTTTGCTTAGAGCTTGCTGGCAGTATTACAACGTCGGGAAGACTGTGCTCATTTCTGTTTTTGGGGTGTTTTTATAGGTTACAATTTCCCTCCAAAACTAAGCTTACCGGATGTATCTCATATTCATAATTCACAATAAAGATAGTTTCAGTGCTGCCATCATTTATAAAATATCATAGTAACTTCCTATAGTTTTAACAATATAATGTACAATCACTATAAAAAATATTTAATTGAAGTCAACTTACTAAATCATATTGACAATATTTATTTTAAAATTATATATTAATAAAAGTACTTCATTTATATTTTTATCTTCAGTCATAATAATATCATAACAACTTCTCTTTATTTAAATACACAACTTACACATTTCGTTTCATTCTAATTAATCATATTCACATTTTTACTATAAACTCATAATGAATACTACCGCTAACACTTGGTTGACCGCCCCAATCTCAGGAACACACTGTATTATGAAAAGGGTTTCGAGGTAACCCACTATATCCATGACCACATTTATCTCAAGCTTTTAGAATGTTTCATGTGCCAACTTACCAGATCAGTCTCTTTCCAAATCTGATTTATTTAAATGTTAATTAATTAATAATAATAATTAATTTCCCCAAGTGATAATCGAACCCAATATAGCGTGTACAGTCACAAGCTTGTACCACTACACCACGACGGCACTTCAACGATATATAAACAAAAAAAAATAAGCAATAATAAAGGAAACCTTCCAGTTCAAAATCATTGTTGTTAAAACAAATTACCTCTCCAACTCACTGCGAGCCTGGTATCACAGTCCTAATCAGAGCATAACAGAGTAAACCACGCGCAAATGTTGACATTACTTGAAACAAGCGAAGCGACCCTCATAATTAAAGTTACATATATATATTTGTATGTTTGTATGTATGTATGTATGTATATAGCAATTTTGTTCTCGTACAGTACTAACTTGGATTTTTCCAGGACATGAAACGGTTTTCCTATAGCCATGTGAAATTATTTGGTGTATTTCAGAATTCTCTTATATCAGACTTTTATAGTTTATATCGTTTATATTAAAATTTATTTATTTTTAGTGTCTCGTATTTTAAAATGTAAAAACGGAATCCTTATTGGATCGCGGTTTTGTCCGTCTGTCAAGACCATCTTTTATTAGAATCAAATAGCATCACGCAAAATCACACCTCATCGCGCTACGCCAGCTTCCAGGCGTTAATTTTACTCTGAAATCTCATTTCCCGAAAATCACCATTCATTAGACATTATAATTTATAATTCAATATCTCCTTATATTTTCATTTTCTTTTTCTTTTTCTTGTTACCTTGCCGGTAAACAAAGTCTCTGGGATTTTTTTAATGATGTAGAAATAACGACAGTAATGAGCGCAAAGACGTTACAGAATGATAATGATATTTTTAATGAAATCGTCGACTTCTACAAGATCGTTTAACATATTATATATTTTATCTATTACATATTTACAAATATAAATATTTTATTAATAATATTTCCTAATAAAGGACTTGGGAAGCCTTTGAGGAGAAGAGGCAGAAGCGTGTATCTTTAACGCGGAAGTTATGGGTAATTATAGGTATTAATATTTTCATTTTCGCCCTGGTACCAAATAAAGCGGCGTTAAGTTTCGCCACTCTAAATATCAACATGCAATACCTCGAAAATTCAGCGTAAAAATGGGGAGCTGAGTGTATTAACACTAAGTTCACTCTGCTTATTCTGAAAGTATTGAACTTTATTCAATATTTTACTGTCCGAGATGAACCTAAAAATAGAGTGTGATTATATACCAGAAAGTAGAACCACCCGAAGTAGTCTTCGTGAGCTGCCAAACTTATAAACTTTTACTGTTAGAAATTGATAAACTTATGCGTATAACATTATGCTATTTTAAAATGATTTTATAAACTTTAATTAAAATTTAATTATCATCGTGCGATCTAACAATTTACGTTGAAAAGGATATAGAATATCATTGTGGGACACTTTTGACCATTTACTTAAAAACTACAATTAAATTAAACACACTTTTAACCAGTAAGAGCTGAGCGAAGCGAAGCGAAAAATAATTCTATATAACTTACAGAAAATTCGATCCAAAAGAAAAACTTCGAGGCAATTTACTAACAACAAAATATTCAAGTTCGCCACAGTTAAGTAAAACGTTTGGGTAATTTTACGAAACACTAAAAAAAAGTTACGCCTATTTCCTTTTTAGTTTTTATTATGATTACAAATCTTTTCAGCCTTGGCAAAGTTAATGGAGCTAGGTAAAACAAGGCTACAAGTTTCTTGGTTAAAGTTAACCGTGCAGTTAGTGGAGGGTATCGTAGATGGGGTCGGGACCACAACTGCTTGTTAACTATTACGTATTTCAGTTAATTAAATACTAGAAGTTACATGATGTAAATTTCAGAGCAAGCTTTTGTTCTGTTACTGTTAATTTCTGATGAAAACTTTTATGTGGTATATATATAACTTATGCATATATTTCTATAGGAAATCTATGTAATAATTAAATTTATTTTACAACTTGCTGTAGTAGTTAAATAGTTTTTTCTATTTCCATATCATTAAGAAAATTAATAATTTTATTTGCTTAAATTCAAGTTTATATCCTTTACAAAATCAATTATTAATTTTGATTTCTTTTAAAACAAGTTAATATAATATTTTCAATATTTTAAAGTAAAAGAAAAATGCTTTTTTAGATCTCTACAGGAAGATTTTTACAAAATTCCGGTACCCAAAGATATATATATATATAGTTATAGTATTTTCCTATATGAATAAAATATTTCTTATATATACCCCAATATTACGTCTTGACAAGATTTGTCTACTAAACATTTATTGATTTGTACCTACGACCATTGCCAGCACTAAATGCACCCCCACGCTCGATGTCAAATGTATGGACCGTGTTGTAAGCTAGTACTGAACCAAACTCGAGATATTCATATGTAAATTTAGTTTGCGTCAGTAGTTGTCACGTCAGTCAACATGCAACATTCTGTGAAATTACAAAGGATTTGGTCTCGTCTCTGTATGAGGAAGAGGCAATTTTCTAGATAATTATATGTTTTGAGACTGGGGTGGCACAGTGGAACGAGCATGGGACTGTGAACGCGAAGTGAAGGTTCAATTACTTTATAATATGTTAATTAGAGCTTCTTTAGAATACTATAGAAAAAAATCAGCTTCACGCTCTATCCCGCACACAGTAGGGTAGGCTATAGAATTCATATATACTGTTTTTTTCTTAATTCTCAACCCACAAGGTTCGATTCCCAGTTGGGGATGTGAACTATAATATAACGTTTTCATTTTTTAACTAAGTTATATCTGCCTTCGGATTTCGGCAAACGGAAATGTATTAATTGGAACGTAGTGCATTGGAACGTAGTGTAGTCTTAGCACTAAGAGTGAATTAAAAAAAAAATGATATGTCGCCGTAATTATAGTACAGTCAATTAAACTAAATGTAAAAAAATGAAAAAAGAAAATAGTTAACGAATAATTCATATAATATTTAAAAGCTTTGTAACGACCATGAATAAGTTGAAAAGTTAGATATCTACATTCATTTCTATTTCTGTGATGCAGCAATCTGTTGTTCATTACCGTGTCATAAAGCCAGGTGCAGCACAAAAACGGTATACGTTATTAAAATATGTCGGTTAAACTGACATAATTTAGAGAAAAACTCCAGTTAAGTGCGATTCGGTCTCGCTTACCGAGGGTTCTGTACCTATTTCAGGATTGTAGGTCAACACGGGGAGTACAACTTTTAAATTTATACGCATAATACACTTATTTTGTATGAAATGAACTGTAAATATAAGTTTGTAAAGGTTTTTTCTACTATCTGTAAAGTTTCACTTTTTGTACTTTTCCCTAATTTCTATAAGTTCTTATTGCGTGCTCAATTTCAGAACTGTAGGTAAACGGGAAGTTTAGAACCCATTAGGTTTTAATTACGTATTAATTTCATGTAAAATACCGAAAAATCGAAGGTTATATCATTTGTTTATGTTATCATTAATTTCAGGTAGATACCTCGACACGATCTCGAGATAAATAATCGTGAAAGAGAGTTTCCATTTTTACCCTTGAGATGAGGAACTCTAAAAACATAAAATGTCTGTATCATCATTTCAATAAATCAAAATCTCAACTTTTGTATCATGCATATGCATTATGTGGGGATATTAAAATAGTAACAGGTTAAAAGTCCAGCATTCTAATAGAGGGCACTGTGGCGTATTTGTATAGTACGAGTGTGGGTTCAGTTGCCAGTGAGTGAGAGAAAGAATTATGAAATAAATTAAAATTATATCTACTAAATATCTGTCCATTTGATGTATTTTTTTCGTAGTATTCACTTACGAGTACTTCCTCTTATATAATATTCTAGGTTTCTTTTTTTGCTAGGTATGCAGAGGTAACCAGGGAACCTAAGGGTAAGACCGTTCTCATTAAGTCACTTCCGGTTTCCCCCTTGCCACCGAATTCGAGAGGCATTACGTGTTGAGTGGCGGAACTTAACGACGTAGATAGGTTTCATACAGTTTACAAACAAATATCAAAATTATTTTAAATATAATTGAAACATTAACCAATTCATGATAATGTCGTTTAAATTACTGATATTAACATAATCATATTTCAATACAATAAATTTCATAAAATTATTGTAGAGTTCGCACAAAATAAAATTTATTAAGTGGAAATTAGAAAATAATTACATATATTGATTAAATATAATAAAACAATAAAAATTAATCACAAAAGTAATTCAGATGAGAAAATAAATAATTATGTAGTACAAGCGGGCGAAGCCGCGACGTAAATTTTTATTACGTGTGTAACTTGAAGAACGAAGGTCAAAGATTGTTAAATTAAATGTAAAATTTAAACTGCTTCATCTTTATGTTAATTAAAAAATAAACATGCCGTATTTGTAATGGCTCTTGGCGTTCATAAGTTTTCTTCCGTAATATGTTCTTGGAAACATTCTGGTCTATACTCTTAAAGTATGGCTAATTTAAATAAAAAAATAATTCTTCTGACATAGTACATACTAAAGAAATGGTCATTATTTAGTAATAGATGTACGATTGCAGATATATGGTATCTTATACTAAACGTCAAAGCTATCAAGAAACCATTTTGGTCCCGGTTTTTTTTTATCATAATGTTCTTTTTTGCGGCCAGCCGAAAAAACACAACCACAGCCTATTAAAATTATAAATTATTCTTGGCTACTACTTTACCACCTTCACTATATTCTTTACCATAAATCGGCAAATGACGAAGAAGAATAATAATGATGAAATCATGTCATATTTCAGATATGGATAATGAGTGAAGCTATTTAAAAAATACATTTTGTCAAAATTAATAATACAAACACACAGGGGCGGGCACAAGGGGCTGTCGGTTCGATTCCCACTCGAGGAATGAAATGTTTAATATATTCATTTCGAGTAACAAGGCATAGCACGGCGTTTAATCGGCGTTGAAATTACCACTCAACACTCCTCAAGAATCCGCCTGAAAGAGGGAAACGGAAGTGTCTTAATGCAGAACGTAGTGTCTTAACTCTAAGTTCCCTCTGCCTTGCTACATCCTAAGGTTAAAAAATTCAACAAATATTTACAACAAACAAGAATCAGTCTTATTTAATTTACATTTTATAGTTTGGGGGCGTACAAGCAACGCCATTGTAAAGGTGATTATGTTCCAACCGCTATCTTTCTCCCACATTAACACTAGAAGCGCCGCCGTCCCATTTTTGTCCCAAACGCAAGTTTGATTGTATATAACTTTTTTATTTGTTAATTTATGTTGATGAATTTTTTTTACTATTACCAATTTTACACCTTTATTTAATTAAAAATATAAATAATTTCATGCCAGTCATACTTTTTGAAAAAAAATTAGATATACCTAGAACTGCCGCTGGGTCATTTTTGTCCCGCCATTATTATTTTATTATTTGAGGGTATAATTTGACATATTTTCATGCCTCGGGGACGAGGTGGAGGTGAAAGGGCGATGCGGGGGCGGAAAAAAATTGAATAGTAGGTTTAGCAGTCAATGCCTAAGTTTTTAGTGTTCTGTAGGTTTTAAGGAAATAAAAAACCCTTATAAGATCATTTTTCTGTCCATCCGTCTGTCTGTGCCTTTATCTCAGGAATGCTTGGACAAATCGAGTTGATATTCATATGAGTATATGAATATCAACTATATGACGATCTACAATCCCTTGATTTCCTGAAAAAGCGCCCTTAAAAAAAGATATGACCATTTATATAGTAAAAAACGTGTATTTCGACACTATAAAGGGAATCGAATTAATAAGGTACTTTCAGTTAACTTAGAATTATGAAATTTGGCAGCTAGCATCTACATGTAGTACTAGTACAAGAAAAAATCTGAAAACTATACATTTATGTATAAATCTTAAAAAATAATAGCCTGAAAAGTAGGGTAAAATTGGTGTCAATACGAAATTTTGCCGCTAGTTCAAGTGAGGTATCAGATGAAGGGATAACTAAGTTAGGCTTGAATTTCAGAAAAACACTCGATACCAAATGTGGGCGAATTGTAGGGTAGGTAGAGGGAACCTGGGAACCTAGTGCTATGCACTCCGCTGGCATTTTCCGCCGAATTCTGGAGGCATTACTATGCAATGTTATAAATCATCTGTGATGTGTCACTGATGAAGAATATATTAATGCATTACTTGGCCTAATAATAATATTAACTAATTTCAATAACTTAAAATTTTGTAAGAGTTATGCAGTTAGTTGTCACGACCTTAGAACGTATTTGAAATATTTGATTCTTTCTTTGTGTTTTGTTTTTTGGTACTTTTATGCTTGTTAAAGAATAAGAATTGATTATTAAAGATGGTCTACATATTTTACGCATTATTTTAATAATATTTTTTTTGTATTATACCAACAATCAACATAATAAGTAGAATGGGACAAATTTGTCACGACAGCGGTTCAAGGGGGGTCTCAATCTTCGGCACTTCTAGTGTTAATGTTAAATGAGAAAAGCCGTAGAGACGACGGCGGGGTGTGGGCTCATTACTTTTTTACAGACCACCTAGACTGGACCACCAATTATAATTTGTTATTACCTCGCATACTGAACTATCAAAATGGTTTACTAACATTAATATTTATTGTTATTATGTTTACTTTATCATTATTACGTTTTTTTTTTTGTGTTTTGTTTCATGTTTTTTTTTACTTTCACGCTATATCCCGCACATAGCAGGTTAGGCAGAAGGAATCTTCTGAGACTTTCTGTCGAATTCTGGAGACATGCAATTTTGAGTTAAAAGGATTTAACTTGAACTTATTTTCTATTCCTATAATTTGTAACTAAGATATACTTAATTAAAGAAATATTTTTATTTTTGAAGTACATAGATGTTAATTAATCGACAACAATGGGTGCTTCAGCAGAAAATAAAATTAAAAATAAACATTTTTTCCGTTTGACATCATAAGAGATAAATCAAAATCTAAACATGGCCACGTCCGGAGAAAAATAAACAACTGGACTGACTCGACAAATATAATATAAATTGCAATTCTGTGATTCGTATACAGTAGAATTGAAATTAAAATAACTTGTACAAATAAAAATATCGAGGAAATGTTTTTATTAATAACTAACATGGAATAAATTGAAAGCAAAATATTTATAATATTATTTGTATTGTGGGAAAAGCTAATAATTTGTATTATTTCAGTCTCCATTCATTTCATAATGAATTGGTATATAATAATTCTATATTAGAATATTCCATTTTAATTATTATAAGAGTCATACCAGTCATATAATTTTCATTTTGTATCAATAAATTGATAATTTAGTTAAATCCGATAAATAATTATAAATACATTATTAAATCTTCTTAACGGATTCATAGTTATTATTAGTTTAATTAAGCAAAATGCTGCCTCTTAATGGAATAGGACTGTCTTAGTAGGTTTCCAAACCCTCTCTGCCTGCTCTACTATGTGCAAAAAAAAATACAAAAGGAAAAAATAGATTAGAAAAAATAAAATAAAAATTCTAACAATATTTCTTTTAACAAGTATCTAAGTAATATAATATTTTCTAGTTTTCATTAAGAAAAGATATTATAGCATTTTATCCATCTATACTAATACTAGCGGACGCGCGCAGCTTCGCTTGCCTATTTAAGGGTGAATTCTAATAACACATGAAACATGTGTTCAATGAAATATTTTTAAGAGTCTAAATTTCAAATTTTATAAAAATCGGTGGCGGTTTAAAGATTTTTCCATACAAACTTTCAACCCTTTATTTGCACCCTTAGGGGGTGAATTCTAGAAAACCATGAAACATATGTTCAATTAAATATTTTTAAGAGTCTAAATATCAAATTTTATAAAAATCTGTGGCGATTTAAGAATTTTCCCATACAAACTTTCAACCGCTTATTTGCACCCTTAGGGAGAGAATTCTATAAAACGATGAAACACGTGTTCAATTAAATACTTTTAAAAATCTAAATTTAAAATTTTATAAAAATCGGTGCCGATTAAAATTTTTTTCCATACAAACTTTGAACCCCTATTTCACCCCTTTAGGGTTAAAATTTTTCAAAATCCCTTCTTAGTGGATGTCCAGATTACGAAAGTAAACATCTGTCTAAATTTAACGTTTCTACCACAACGGTTACGGCTGTGCGCGCGTCTTACCTCAGTCAGTGAGGACAAGTCCTTTTATATATATAGATAAGTTATGCATACATTTCTATAGGAAACTTTTGTAATAATTAAACTTGCTGTAGTAGTTAAATTGGTTTTTCTATTTCAATATCATTAAGAAAATTAATAATTTTATTTGCTTACGTTCAAGTTTATATTCTTTAAAAAAAATTTTATAATTTTGGATAGCTAATAATGAGGAGCATCAAATTTTAATTACTTTTACAATCTGTATCCCGCATATAGCAAAGTAGGCAGAGGGAACCTTGTATACTTCATTCCTCGTTTTTTGCCAATCAATTGCGAGTTGAGTAACGGAACTTAACGTCGGGCTTTTTACCTTAGTACTGGAGCTAAGAAATGACAACAGAAATAAATAACAATTCATTTACCCGAGTGGGGATCGAACCCCCCCATTACATTCACATCATCATCATAAATATAATATTGGGTATATTTGGCCCAGATATTAAGATAAGTCTTGACAAGATTTGTCTAGTAAACATTTATTGATTTGTACCTACGACCATTGCCAGCACTAAATGCACCCCCACGCTCGATGTCAAATATATGGACCGTGTTGTAAGCTAGTACTGAACTAAACTCGAGATATTCATATGTAAATGTAGTTTGCGTCAGTAGTTGTCACGTCAGTCAACATGCAGGATTCTGTGAAATTACAAAGGATTTGGTCTCGTCTCTGTATGAGGAAGAGGTAATTTTCTAGATAATTATATGTTTTGAGACTGGGGTGGCACAGTGGAACGAGCATGGGACTTTGAACGAGAAGTGAAGGTTCAATTACTAGAGAAAACAATATACTCATCATAATATATTAATTGGAGCTTCTTTAGAATACTATAGAAAAAAATCCGCTTCACGCTCTA
>HE671628.1:29893-40955 GCA_000313835.2 Heliconius melpomene melpomene
ATTATTATAGTATGTACTTTCAAATTGTGCAAACATCACCTTTTTTATTTTAATGACAAGATGATACTTACACATTTACCCACTTATCAGGTTAGGCAGAGGGAACTTGAGACTGAACCCAGGTTCCCTCAGGTAGGCCTGAGATCCTAGATCTCAGGTTCTAATAGATCAGGCTAAGTCGTTCATTAAGACACTTCAAGAATTCGGCAGAAAGTGGGGAACGGAGTATCTTAACACTAGGTTCCCTCTGCCTACCTTACTATGTACGGGATACAGAGTGAAGCTGTAATTTTAGTAAAAGTAATTTAGTAGGGTAGTTGGATATCTCGTGATGTTTGATTACAACATTTGTAAATACGAGAGCAATGAACCTCAATCTACAGATAGCTGAATCAATTATACGTCAGCCGCTCTTTGATGCTTTGAACTTTTATTGTTTAGGATTCTTTTTATAAATACGACAGGCATTAAGGAACTTTAGCGTATGAAAAAATAAACAACGGTTTTGAACGGTTCCCAGTGGTGTGGGTTCGAATCCCTCTACGTAAAAACGTATAAATATGTTTCTAATTTTGTCTTTAAAAAATATCTTACCATCATTGATATTAATATATTTTGAATAGTCCATTAAGTATTCAAAATATCTCTATTTTTTAATTTGTAACATAAAAATAAATCTCAAAGGAAATCTCATCGTTAATTACCTTTTCTTTTCAAACAACTTAAGTACTTACTTAAAAGATAATGTAAGTTAAAAATATATATTGGAATGATCGCAACTTTTACCATTACCTGCAATATAAACTATATTAATGAAAAAGAAAAAAAAATAAGACCACTCGGGAAGCTTTACCTTTCAAATAAAAAAAAATGTCAAAATCATCCAGTCAAAAGTTATGAGATAACGAACATAAAAAAAAACAGTCGAATTGATAACCTCCTTTTCTTACAGAAGTCGGTTAAAAAACAAGAACATTATTGGCACCCTGCTAATTTTATTTTGTTTAAGTTTAAACCAACTACTATACTGTAATACTTAACAAGAAAGAAGAAAAAAGAAGATGAACATAAACCTTTCCGCTCTCCACACTTTATATAGAGAGAGTTATGCAGTTAAATATATACGTAAATTCCACAAAATTATTCATTTACAACCAGCAACCAGCAACCATGTTAAATGTAATATTTCTTCTTAAAATACACAGTCGGTACTAACAATTCAAATGCTTGGAAACAAACACAAATAGCCTGTTACATTGTTCATTCGTGCCAGGTGGTTTTAAAAAACGACTAAAAGCTGTGTCCATTCGCGCCTTTAATTTTACGCATAAATTACTATACTCGTATATAGATAGATACCCCACTAGAGGAAATTAAATATTTATTTAGGATAAATGTTTTCATTTCTTTGTTACGATGTCTTAACATGCAATGCATCCACCATTCGGCGGAGAGTGGAGAAAGCAGTGTTAACATTAGGTTCCCTCTGCCTCCCCCTTATTTGTGCGGGATACAGCGTGAAGTTCGAGTTATTAATTTTAAATATCCGGTCGGTGTTTTGTTTATAATAGAACTACTATTACAATTGATTTAATGTTACAGTTGTTAATAAATAATTTAGCTGGTTTGTTAATTATTTATTATTAATAGATGGTGGCAACTGTAATAAACGTATTAATATTTCATTTTGTTCATTATTTAGTACTAGCATTTAATATTTATGAAACAGGTTATTATATTATTATGGCATATTCTAGTGAGGTTACGTAAGTGTGAATCTACAATCCTTTCGTAAACACGAAAGGTCGTGGGTACGATTCCTAGTTGAGGAAATAGTGTAAGAAGTATTTTCATTTCTTCGATGTAGTAATGAGCAATGTGGAACGAAATTGTCTTGAGGCTAAATTCTAGGTTCTCGGATTCCCTTCTGTTGACAAGATACAGCAAAAAACTATAAAGAAAATTAAATAATTTCCTCTATTTATGTTTTAAATTCACAAATATCGTATAGTAAATCGAATATTACGTAATATAAACTTATATTCTTAAACTTATATAACGTCCAAATACACTTCACAATTTTATTACAAACGTACAAAGCTATTCCTATATGGAACAAACGGAAATACGTGCACGCAAGGGATTTAGACCAGTATCTGAACTTTGTATGTAATCTTTGCTCCATGACATGACATAATCTTAGATATATGAAAAATGGGCAGGCCATATTGTCAGAAGGACCGACAACCGATGGGGAAGGAAGGTCTTCGAATGGTGACCACGTCTCGACAAAAGGAGTACAGGCCGCCCTCCAACCAGGTGGACCGACGACCTCAAGAAGACAGCGGGAACCCGCTGGATGCAAACAGCGCAGGACCGGACGGAGTGGTGAGCATTGGGGGAGGCCTATGTCCAGCAGTGGACTTTAAAAGGCCGATGGATGGATGGATGATATGAAAAATAATATTTCAAAAGAATTTTAACCCTTCTGTCGTCTACAGCTAGCATTTTTAGTATTAACCGCTAGGGAGTAGGCAGAGGAAATCTAGTATTAAGATACTCCGTTCTCCATTTTTTAAGCTGGCGATGCAGCGTTTGCGTTTCTAGGAAATATAAAAATAATAAAACCTAAAAAAAAATTAAATATTTTTTCTATCTATCTATCAAAGAAAACACATAAACATAAGTAGGTTAATGCTTAAATCAAATAAGATGGAATCGTAATTAACTGTAATGCCACAGGCTGATAGATAAAAAAAAGTAAATCCTACAAAAAACGTAACTGTAACTAATACTACTATAATCTATATATATAAAAGGACTTGTCCTCACTGACTGAGGTAAGACGCACGCACAGCCGTAACCGTTGTGCGTAGAAACGTGGAATTTGGACAGATGTTTACTTTCGTAATCTGGACATCCACTAAGAAGGGATTTTGAAAAATTTTAACCCTAAAGGGGTGAATTTCTTCCAAGCATTTAAAAGTTTGTATGGAAAAAAATTGAAATCAGCACCGATTTTTATAAAATTTTAAATTTTAATTTTTAAAAGTATTTAATTGAACACGTGTTTCATCGTTTTCTAGAATTCTCCCCCTAAGGGTGCAAATAAGGGGTTGAAAGTTTGTATGGAAAAATCTTTAAACGGCCACCGAATTTTATAAAATTTGAAACTTAGATTCTTAAAAGTATTTAATTGAACACATGTTTCATGGTTTTCTAGAATTCTCCCCCTAAGGGTGCAAATAAGGGGTTGAAAGTTTGTACGGAAAAGTCTTTAAATCTCCACCGATTTTCATGAAATTTGAAATTTAGACTCTTAAAAATATTTAATTGAACACATGTTTCGTGGTTTTTTAGAATTCACCCCTAAATACGCAAGCGAAGCTGCGCGTGTCCGCTAGTCTATATATATAAAAGGACTTGTCCTCACTGACTGAGGTAAGACGCACGCACAGCCGTAACCGCTGATGGTAGAAACATGAAATTTGGGCAGATGTTTACTTTCGTAATCTGGACATCCACTAAGAAGGGATTTTGAAAAATTTTAACCCTAAAGGGTAGAAATAGGGGTTGAAAATTTGTATGGAAAAAAATTTAAATCGGCACCGATTCTTATAAAATTTGAAATTTAGATTTTTAAAGGTATTTAATTGAATATGTGTTTCATCGTTTTCTAGAATTCTCTCCCTAAGGGTACAAATAAGGGGTTGAAAGTTTGTATGGAAAAAAAATTAAATCGGCACTGATTCTTATAAAATTTGAAATTCAGACTCTTAAAAGTATTTAATTGAACATATGTTTCATGGTTTTCTAGAATTCTTCCCCTAAGGGTGCAAATAAGGGGTTGAAAGTTTGTACAGATTTTTTTTTAAATTGGGACCAATTTTTAAAAAATTTGAAATTTAGACTATTAAAAGTATTTAATTGAACACATGTTTCATGGTTTATTAGAATTCACCCCTAAATACGCAAGCGAAGCTGCGCGCGTCCGCTAGTATATAAATAAGTTTAAAGGAGCAGTGCTCCAAATAAGTTTCTACTCTCTAATAAAATTTAAATTAACAAATATCTTCTTCTACTTCCTCCTGGCATTAATACCGACTATTGCCAGGGTCTGCCTTCCTACTCAACCTACTCCACTTTGCACGGTCGTTTGCGGTTTAAACGGTTTAAATTAAAATCTATCTAAAAAATCGAAAGGTCACACACTCATCACGAAATCTCAGAAACTACATGTGCTAGGAATCTGAAATTTTGCATAAGAAGTATTTATAGGACGTAAGTGTTCGCTAAGACGGGAATTTGCAATATTCGACTTCTAAGGGGTCGTTTTTGGGGTTGAAAGCTTGTATGAAACTTTGTTACTAGGAGCTAAATGCTAGGAGTCTCAAATTTTGCATGGACGTCACTTACAGGACGTAAGTACTCATGGAGACAGAAATTAATAATAACGTAGTTCACGCAGGCGAAGCCGCGGGCGGGCCGCTAGTATGTCTATATATCTATCAAAGAAGTCACATACACCTATTATAAGTAGGTTAATACTAAAAGCAAATAAGATGGACAATAATTTAGCTGTAATGCTAACAGGCCGATAGGCAAACACTATACATATTATTTTACGAATTTATCAGCTGCTTACACAGCTACGACTAAACTAACTAACATTATGTAAATAGAAACTAAACAGACGATCATATCATTTAATATACGGATTGTAAATTAATAATGTAATAGATATCTTATAAAGTGTATATTTATCTACATAAGAGCTGTAGAGTCTGTCATGGCTCAGGGGCAGAAGCGTGCGACTGCTTGACAGATTTTGGGTTCGAATTCCACTCCTTGCACTTTCAGTTCCTCACATCGGTAAAGAGTCAAAGCAGGAATTCACCGGAAAGTGGGGAAATGGGAAAATGCCTTAATGAGAAGCGGAGTGTCTTAACACTAGGTTCCCAGGTTCCCTCTGCCTAAAATGAAGCTCATAAAACAAAAGAAATAGTGTTAGAAAGTTAACTATAAGTAGATATTTAGAAATTACAAAAAATAGTATTTGCATACACCGTTTCCCATACAATAACTCAACTTGCATCCTGTGGAATCGTCACGTTCCTAAAATGAACCGTAAGATCATAGTTACGTGACGTGTCACGTTCGTGTTTCGTAATTGTTGATTAAATAGACATAGAAACATTGATTAAAAGTTAATTATAGTTATTATAAAGTTAATTACGGGTCTCCAGATTACAGCAGGGTAGGCCCTGCTATGTGCGGGATACAGCATGAAGCTAAACTAACCTCGAGGGAACCAGGAAACCTAGTGTTAACACACTTTCATTCCTTACTTTTCCCCAAATTCTTAGAGGCATTGCGTAATGAGCGACGGAGCACTCGTCATCAAAACAAGGAAATGCAAATATGAAATATTTCATTTCCTTCAGAATGGTAATCGAACCCTCAACCTTTCGCGTTTACAATTGCACGCTTGTGCCCCTGCATCACGACAGCCTCTAATGACAAGTGCCTGGTCATATAGTTATCCACGCGAAGAAATAAACATATACAATGTTATAACTTTCCGAAACCCTAGAATTACTTTCAATACAATAATAGTATAGAAGTAGTGAAATCGGAGAGTCTGAATTAAACTTTTTAGTGAAAGGAAGACAAATTACTTTGAGCGGAATAGTTGGGTTTACGATTGGTCGTTTCTTCGAATAATTGAATGTCAAAAACAGTAAAGCTCGATTGAGAATCGCCCTTTGAACACAGGATAATTTAAATGAACCTTAGGTCTTCTATAATTAAAATTCAATATTTTATTCAAATTCATCACAAAAATTTATTAAAAATGGCTTCAAATCAGCTTCACGCTGTATCCTGTACACAGCAGGGTAAACAGAGGGAACTTAGTGTTAACACACTCTGACGAAAAACTAACTCTATATTAAATATAATTTTAAATTATGATCATTCATATTCCCAAAGAATCGTGTTGAATAACAGCCTGTTATATATTTACTATGATTTAGAAACAGCAGGTGAATAACTATTACAGATAACTATTATATTTATGATTGAAATAAAAAGATTCTTAGACTATTTATTTATTAAATGACCGTTCCCTTATTTCTCGGGAAATCAGCAGTTTCAACGCTATTTAAGCTCGAATAAATTAAATAAAAAACAATAATTTATATTTTTGTATATTTCTATTAGTAAAAATTATACTTATTTTAAAAGTTATGCAGATTAATTAAATACAATTTTATATGATTATACAAAAAAATAGTATAAACTAAAGTAGCTAAATTTGAGAGTTTCATAATATATTTCATGATAATTTAAAGTGTTATTCACACAGTTTGGAATAAAAAAGTAACGAGAAATTCTGTTTTAAACACCGCTTCGCTTAAATTTTATACAAATTCGCTAGTATTTCCAACATTTAAATATTCGGATGTTTGCGTAAATTGTGGAAAGAAAATACTTACGGAAAAAAAAGATATATATTTTATAAAAACTTTACGTTTAATTATATATTCTTTTTTTTCACATTCTCTACTTTAATTGGAAAACGTGGAGAGTTACAGAACCTGTTATTATGCTTACAATCAGTATGAATCTATACCGCTGAGTCACTAGGGCTTCGATATAAAGATATAATAAATAATACACGATTAATAATTATAATGTGTGTAAAGAAATTATAAGAACAAATTTAAAAATATATATTTTTTATTCATTCCGCATGTAGGCTAGGCAAAGGTAACCTAGTGTTAAGATACTCCACTCTCTACCTTCCGCCAAATTCAGGACGCATTACGTTTTGAGTGACTGAACACAACGACTTGCTTGTTTCGTGACTAGAGTGAAGAAATGAAAATATTTAATATTTAATTTCCTCAGCTGAGAATCGAACTCACAACCTGTCACACGCGCCACGACTGGGCTCTACTACAATATCATACTTAACCAAACTGCCATATAATATATATAAGATATACTATGTCAAAATGATGGGTAAAGGGCCTTATGCAACTCCATTGTATCGACAGGCATTTAACAAAGAAAACCGCCGTTGATTACAGCATCATTATATTTTTACCATTATTAAGATTCTATAACCCGAGGCCATGTATTTTTAAGACATCGGAGATGAAAAGAATTGTTTAAGTTAGCTGTTACAGTTATTGATTCTTTAAAGCCTCGTTAGTGAAATGGGAATCTTAAATATGTAAGTTTTAAAATTGAGACGATACTCACTAGAGGAAATTAAATATTTAATATTTTCATTTCCTCATTCCACAGCGTTGAAGTCCGACAACACTCTAAGCCCCCAGAATTTGGCGATAAGTGAGGAACGGAAGTGCTCTAATGGGAACGGAATGTCTTGACACTAGTTTCCCAGGCATTTGATTCAAATATTTTGTATTAAAATACTAACTTAATAATTTGGATAATATTTTTGTTATAATAAGCAACTAAATATTATATACTTTTAAAAGAATCTTGTAAAAAAGATTAGGTATAATAATGAAATTATAAAAGGGAACAAAAGGTTGTTGTAAACCTAGCGAAAATTAACTCATTGTTGGCGGCTATACCCTGGTTAAATATAATGAAGCAATTTCAGTCGAGATCATTTGATACAGTTCAATGTTTTCCTAGAAGTCAATAGGGGTTAAAACTTTACTGCTTGTATTATATAGAATATCGTTGAAATTTATCTTACAATTTTAACTACTACTTACATGTATAAGGGCTCCGTGGTACTGGGGCATAAGGGTGTAACTGTAACGCGACGGTTGTGAGTTCGATTACCACTCGAGAAATGAATTATATTTATTGATATTTTACTTTCTTTGTTCTAGCATCAAAGCAAAAGCCCGGCGTTAAGTTCCGCTTCTCTTTTCGTTCTCATGTTCAAATGTAGCTCTTTATAATAGATTCTGGTTAAATTAAAAAAAAAAAAATGTTCTTCAACAACACGAGATAACGAGACAAACACAAAAGAAAAATATTATTGTTAAATTATCCCAAATGAACAGCGGTACAGCAATTAAAATAACTTTGAACCGTAATTAAATACTTCCCTAATGAGGCATGATTCTCGATTCTATTATGTTTTTTTTTGTACTCATATCTTTTTTTTTATCAGCTTCACGCTGTATCCCGCACACAGCAGGGTAGGCAGAGAGAACGTAGTGTTAAGACACTCCTTTCTCCACTTTCCGCCGAATTCTGGAAGTTTAGCGTGTGGAGTGGCGGAACTCAACGCCGCTCTTTGCCTTGGTGCCAGAAGGAGGAAATGAAAATATTAATAAGTAATAATTCGTTACCTCGAGTGGGAATCAAACCCACCATCGTCGTATTATGGTCACACCCTTTGCCCCCACGCCAGGACGGCCTCAATTTATAGATGTGTTTATTTCTTATCCTTTCATATCTTGCACGGGACTAAACCTACGACCATTTGGTACGTAGATACTAAAGGCATCGGATACTTCCCTGTATTCCCTTTATTTCACGAAATTAATATATATTTTTTGTTATTTTTGTTTTAAGCTTCTGCTATAGGCAGTTATGAGAAAATGAAATAATTTACCTACTACTAACCAGTGAACCGATCAATTAAGGTAAAGAAATATGGAATAAATAATAAACACTCAAATGTACACATATTTTCGTTATTATTCAAGTGGAAAAAGCTGTTATTTAAAAGGTTTATATAAATTTGTGTGATGTCGCGTAAAGTAAAAAAAATTTCTTTTCTACATAAAGACTAAGAAATGTTCTAAAAATATAACATACGCTATTAAATTTACATAATTCTGGATACGTACGATGGAAGTATAAAATATTTTACAGCGACAGTCATTTCAATAAATAGATTCCAGCTTTTTTTCTTTTTTTTTTTTGTTTTATCATAAAGGCTTATGTATAAATTGTGAATTCACATTGTTTGTATCCCTAACATCGCAGTACGAAACGGTACGGAAGGGAACTTGTATGGATCCTGGGAACCTAGTGTTGAGGCAATCCGTTACAATTAAGACATTTCCGTTTCTCATTTTCCACCGAATTCTGGATGCATTGTTTGCGCTTTGCCTCGACACCAGAGCGAAGAAATGAAAATATAAATTTAAATAAAATAAAATTAAATATATCCTCGAATGGGGATCGAACCCACAACCAGTCGTAATTACTGTCGCACACTTCAGCCCCTGCGCCACGCCTGGCCTCGTTAATATCAGCGCTCTTAATAATTCACTGGATTCATTATCATCTCCAAACAGTTCAGCAGATTGATAATTCATTAAAATTATATCGAGAGCCTCAAAATGCCGGGCGGTTATTCAGGCTGTGCTATATTTGTATTATTTTAAGATAAGTTTATATCCAGTTTATTGGTTATTCTTCGCTCTGGTGTCGACGTCGCGGCGTTGATGCCCGCCACTCAACAGATAATGCTTCCAGAATTAGTCCAGGAGTGTCTTAACACTAAATTTCCTCTGCCTATCTTGCTCTGTGCGGGATACAGCGTGAAAGTGATTTAGTTTCATTTGATATAAACGAGACTTTAAATATATGCATAGTGCCTTTTAAATGGAAATGGACGGGTTTTCTCTTACTTTTAATAGATCCAGTTCACGTCGATATGAATTTTCATATATTTGTAATTTATTTTTATGTCGCAACCTAATAGCTATACAATCTTATCTTTTACACGAAAAGGTTCTTATGTCAAATCTCGAATGGAATCGATTTTTATCGATTTTTACGTATTTTATGGCTTAATCAAAAGTAAACTTACGATTTATTACATTGAAATTAAGATTTTTATGATTTTTATGATTTTTATATAAGTCGTAGCGCAGTGCAATGATAAAGCGTGACTGTAAACATGACTGGTTGTGGGTTCGATTCCCACTCGAGGGTATGAAATATTTATTTAAATTTATATTTCCATTTCTTCGTTCTGGTGTCGAGGCAAAGCGCGGCGTTGAGTTCCGCCACTCAACACGCAATGCGTCTAGAATTCGGCGAAAAGTGGGGAACGAAGTGCCTTAACTCTAGGTTCCCTCTGTCTACCCTCCTATCTGTGGGATATAGCGTGAGGCTGATTTTAATATAAGTAGGTACATCAAATACCTATGAATATTTATAGTAAAAAAAGTAATTTAATTTGTTCGTTTATAGTAGTGACTACATATGTCCAGTCATAACTTCATACATATTTATAAGTCGGTGTTCAAATCCGTAGATCGTTGTTACGCTGTTACAAATATCACAACAAGACTGCCATCGTTTAACTTTCTCTAAATGTAATTTTTTTGGAGTGCGCATTAATAAATTACGTAGAAAACTGGTTTTGGGTGCGACGGCGACGTTGAAATGAATATGGCCCTTTATTTTCTTAATTATGTTTGATAAAATTATGTAAATGTAACCTTTTGAACTCATAGACACTTATTTAACTTGTACTATAAAGAAATTATAAGAATACAGGATATTTTTTTTATACTATATTTTATCATGATTTAGTAGGGATATATTTAACCTTAACCTATTACAAGGTAAAGTTAATTGAGAATGTTTCAATTAAAATATAAAACGTTGGATTATGAATGTCACAAATCAATTAGAAGAATATGGCATTTTGTATGTATGTATAGAGGCTGTAGTGGCTGTAACGCGTTCGATCCCCATTCGAGTAAATGAAATGTTTCTTCGCTCTAGTGTCTAGGTAAAGAACGGCGTTGATATTCGCCACTCAACACACAATGCCTTCAGAATTCGAAGAAAGTGGGGAACGGAGTGTCTTAACACTAGGAACCCTCTGCCTACTTTGATGTGTGCGGGATACAGCGTGAACCTGATTTTAATTTTTTTTTATTAATTAAATAGAATAAAACATATTATATGTATGCATGTATGTGTAACAGTGTATTGTGAAAATACAACAGGTGTTTAATATAAGCTTTAGTTTAGTAGAAAGAGGTAGAAAGAACATTTAATAAACGAANATACATATTTTATTAACCTTATAGTTTTT
>HE671628.1:46776-60784 GCA_000313835.2 Heliconius melpomene melpomene
ATCTGTTTAGTTATCACATCTTCGTTCTTTTTATTAAATCTAGAAGTTCGTGGACCAAAGATGATGTTTTCTTAAAAATATACAACAGTTTATTATTATATTTTGATACTTGTATACTAACATCGTATACCGAAATAACACTGAACGCTAAGTGCTATGAAACAATCACGATTCGCAACCTTGATCGTCAATTAAAGGCCCCTGCTGTTTATTTGTAGGAGAATAAGTCTGGATAAAAAAATAAATAATAATAAATTTATTTATTTGAGGCCAGTCGTACAAAATGTCACTGTAAACGCGACTGCTTGTGGGTTCGATGCCCACTCGAGGAAATGAAATATTTATTCACATTTACATTTCTTCGCTCTGATGACGAGGCAAAGCACGGCGTTGAATTCCACCACTCATCACACAATATCTCCAAAATTGGACGGAAAGTGGAACGGCGAACGGGTGTCTTAATATCAGGTTCTCTCTGCCTACCGTAATATTGGCGAAATGTAGTTTGCGTGATGCTGATTTAATTTTATTTTTTTTTATTTATTTATTTTATTTTATTTAAGCTTTCTTACTTAGTTACTAAGAAGTATTTATATAAATAATGATCTTAGAGTATTATTGAATTACAATTTCGATTAGATTACTTATTTTTTTCTCAAAATTGTAATATAACATTTTAGTCTGTGTACTCTACACTATCTACTAAGGCTAATATTTAGGTAAATCGATCTCAAAATCGATCTAAGATTTAAGAGCGGTTTTGAGATCGAGAATTATGGAAGAATTAAGTCAAGTTTAGGCTCTCAAATATACTGGAAAATTAGCTTCATTCTTAGAAAATTATTTTGTAATAAGATATAGAAACATAGATATAGTTATAGACGCGTATTTTTACAGCGTGAATCAACATTTTTATTTATGCTGAAATAACAGAGTGCTAAATACGCATTTACATGGAACGATGAATTTAAATCGTTTTTTTTCTTTGGTTATAGTATAAAAACTTTTTGTGAAGTGAATGACCGCTTCACAACCTGTTCTCGAAATTTTAATAATACGAAAGTTTTTTTAAAATTTTGGATATAATTGATTAACAAAAGGAAAATTACTAATTACAGTAAAGAATATGTTTTTTAAGTCCTGACTATACATGATACATGTACCTATGAGGATTGTAAACGCGACTGGTTGTAGATTCGATTCCCACTTGAGCAAATGAAATATTTTTTTTCTTTCGCTCTGGTCTCAAGGCAAAGCGCGGCGTTGAGTTTCACCATTCAACATGCAATGCAACCAGAATTCGGCGGAAAGCGGCGTGTCTTAACACTAAACTCCCTCTGCCTATCCTTCTATTCGTACATGTTGGATACAGCGAAAAAGAATAGTGTTTCTATAAATATACATGTATTTTAGTATTACATTGTATAAAACCATCGACTAATATATTTGTTAAAGTTTCCTGGCGCTAGCATTGTATTTAAAATATGGATGGATGCCTTATGCATTCTAATAATGTGCATTGCGTCAGTACGTTGTGCTTGTTATTTTGGAAAAACCACACGGATTATATCGAATTGTTTTCCAAAAGCTTCATAAGGAAACTTATATTTGAATGTGATAAGTTATTCATATAGTCAATTTCAATAGTTTTATAAGTTCACCGAATGACTGATAAAGAACTCGATTTTAAATTATGTTTATATGTATTTTTTTAAAATTTATAATGACTGCTTTCAAAAAAAAATAATGGTCATTACAATTTAAAATATGTTATTTTACTAAAATCTGGGTTAACTTGGATTAGTAATAATTTTATACCTATTTTTTATAATAATTATATAATAAATTAACGACCTAAATGCGGCTTAAACTTATTATTATATTATTCCCAAAAATATATACAAAATATTTACATAATTTGTAAAAGAATAACACATATTCTAATGTATGGTTTATATAATCGTGAAGTTTCATCTAAATCTGTTCAGTAGTTTCGAATTCGTGAAATACTCAGATTCCATCACGTGTTAGTCACGACAGCCAAAGAAAAGACGCATTAGTCTCATATTACGTTGAAAATATAATAATAGTAAAATGATACCAATTTTATTCTCATATCAACACGCGCACACTTGAGTCATAAAGACATGCATTTACCTATTAATAAGAAATATATTTTTATTTATTTGTTGAAATAAATTAAATTGAAAGAAAAACAGCAAACCAATTTTTTTTCTCGAAAATTAGAACCCATAATCATCTTTTTTTTCGTTACACATTCCAACTGCAGAACAGTCGATGAGTGGAAGCCGCTTTGCACAATAATCTAAAAAAAAATCAAAGATAACCGAAACAAAAATTAAAGATAACAACAATTAATGACAACAATAGTCAATATATTGGAATAATTATAATATGAACAGAAAAATATTTTATATTTTTACTGTTGGGCTTAGGATATACTAAGACATTCTAGGTATTCTTAGTACTAAGGTGAATTCTGCAAAGAAAAAGTTTAAAATATTTTGGGCCGAAATTAGGTTAGATGATGCCGTTGTGGCGTAGGGGCACAAGCATGGAACTTTAATGCGACGATAGATGGTTCGATCACCACTCGGGGGAATGATTTATTATTTATGAATATTTTCATTTCTTCGCTCTAGCACCGAGGCATAAGCCCGGGGTTGTGTTCTGCCACTCAACTAGCAATGTCTCGAAAAAATTCAGCGGAAAGTGGGGAACGGAGTGTTTTAACACTAGGTTCCCTCTGCCTACTCAGCTATATGCGGGATACAGTGTGAAGATGATTTCTTTTTCCCAATTATATTGTACAGAAAAAAATAAAATAAATAAATTCATTAACCGAAATACGCGTTCTTCTCTGAAGGTCCAAGTACCGTTATACAGGTCTTATACTGGCTTTAAGTCTTATGAGAATTTATACCTATATATATAAATAGCTTATCTTATATTGTTTGTTCAATCTTTTTAACTAAGTAGTAGTTCTCTTACTGTGAAACCATTTCGAGGTTAACACTAAGCTTGTTTAATGCAATATTGTTTGGATTTCTTGCTACTTAAAGATTAATTTTAGTTATAAATCACTTTACTCCTTCCTTTAAAATTTTTTTTAGTATTGTTAGAACAAATTCACAGGAATATTTAACTATTTCGATCCTCACTCAAGAAAATAAAAATATTTATTTAAATTTATATTTTTATTTTTTCGCTCTGGTGTCGAGCCAAAACGCGGCGGTTATTTCCGCCATTCAACACACAATGCTTTAAAATTCGGCGGAAAACGAGGAACGGAGTTTCTTAACACTCGGTTCCCTCTGCCTATCCTGCTATGCATGGGATACTGATTAAAGCTGATTTTCTTTAACAACAGTTTTAGGTACATTTCTTAAATATTTCCGTCGCTGTAAAATGTAATTCTGTTAAAAGATGAATTATTATCCTCAACAAATTTTAACTAGAATTCCGGTAGCCAAATTTGCGTACTAATATGTATTAACTTGGTTGTTTATTTATAAATACCTATATGTTTAAATAGGAACAATATTATTGAATATTGCGGTCGAGACTGCGATATTCTTATAGTAAATATTTAGTTGTATTTTCGTGTTGTTTGTCCTGATATAAGGATAATTATTAAAACTCGTATTTATAAACCGCTCTCAACTCTGAGATCGAACTTAAGATGCCGGGTTTGTTCATAGATATTTTAATTTATATCTTGCCATAATGATCTATTCTTTTTTATTTGGTAATATCTTATCTTTTTTCTTAATATCTTTTGGTTTAGCATTATTGTAAATTATGTTCTTATTAAATATTGATATGCATGACATTCAAACGATTAAAAGTTCAAAAGACTCGTATAATAATTGAGACGTACAAATATTTTATTAATAGTTTATACACTGTCAATTTGAAAAAAGCTTTAAATTTATTTACAATTTGACATTTTTTTGCAGATGGAGATCATGGGCCAGAGTGTGTTCGAGTTCAGTCATCCCTGTGATCACGACGAGATACGTGAAGCTCTACGTCCAGGGAAAAATGGCAAACGCGATTTACTTCTACGCATCAAATGCACCCTTACCAGCAAGGGGAGGAATGTGCATCTGAAATCTGCATCTTATAAGGTATAGTTAAGGAACAGGAAATAATTATTTTTTAGCTTCACGCTGTATCCCGTATATAGCGGGGTAGGTAGAGGGATCTTAGTGTTATGACACTCCGTTCTCAATTTTCTGTCGAATTATTGAGTGGCGGAATTAGATGCCGATTAGATGATGAAAATATTGAATAATTAATTCCTTTTTTCATACAAGGGCCTCTGAAAACAGGAAAAATGTAGATTATTATTATTATTATTTACTATTTAGAAAACATCGATAGTGGTATTGTTAGAAGAAATCGGTTTAGTAAAGAGTAATGGTTCAAATCTCGATATTTTTTTATTAACAAATAAGGTAAGGTATGACATTTAGTTCGGTTAATCTACTTTTAGTGTGCTTCAATTACTGTAAATACGACTTCTCGATTAGTCTAAATGTGGGAGGTGTGTCAATATAAAAAATATGTCGCCAGCAATAGAAAAAGAATTCAAATTTAAAGCTTAAAGTCATTCTAATGCTAATATATTTTATATTTTTAAGTAGTCTATATTTATAAGGAAAATATTTTTAAAATATTTCAAAGAATTACTTAAAACTCAACAGGCTCTTAGCTCAAAAACAAATGTTAGTCTTAAATCAAGTTTGGCCATTTTTTTTTTGCAATATTTGCCTTAACATTACGCAATTTTGGTAGTGTCCGTCTGAAATATCTTAAATAATGTCAATTTAGAAAGTTTTACAAGCACTGGGCGCGCGTTGCGTATACCCAATTTCCAATAAAACTTAATCATTATTTTAACTTAATATTGATAATAAATCACGCTTCACGTTGTAGTACGGTAGGCAGAGGGAACCTAGTGTTAAGACACTCCGTTCCCTCTTTCCGCCCAATTTTTGAAGCATTTTGCCTCGGGACCAGGATATGAAAATATTAATCAATAATAATTCATTACCCCGAGTAGGAATCGAACTCACAACATAGGAGTTATAGTCATGACAGCTTCAAAATACAATACAATACATTAATTAACGATTATAACATATACAATTAAAGAATATATTCACTTTTATACTGTGATATACTTATATATACGAAGTCATTACGACGCGGTCTAAGCCTTGACCCGTACCAAGTCGTATTTGGCTTTAATTATGACATCTTATAAAATTATTGTTTCTCAGTAAATCTTTAGTTCTGACATTTTATTCTCAGAATATATAATATATTGTGAAACTATTAAATATGTTAATAAATTGTTTTTTTGTACCTTGTACCTTGTAAAAACAAGAAAATGTTTATATTTTAAACATCCCTTAAAGGGCATTTGATACTACAATCATCAATGATATTATGTGTACTTACTAGGCTACCTTGTATTATAGAAATTCTTAGGATATTTTTGCATTGGAAGGGTCGTAAGGTCGGACAGAAGGGTTGGAAGGCATCGTAATATTAGTTATAAAATATTTCATTAAACTATCTTTTATATTACATATAAATTCTTAGAAGGCAATATCCATTTAATTATAACCATATTAATAAATGCAAAATGCTTAATATACGATACCTATAAAAAGGTAAGGTAAATGTCATACTGTGAAACTAGATCGCGCTGTTACATATTGATGAACAACTAGGGTCAACGAGTTGTGGCTGCCCTGAACTTAGCTGTAAACGGCTTCGCAGATTTGTTTTAAGATTTCTTTAAGAATCCTTCTGATTACATCAAAAATATAGTTATAAACTTGCATTGCAAGTGACACTTAAATCAAATCAAAAAAAATGTACGTAATTGAAAATAATTATAATTAATAGCATCAAAATCTTCATAAACTATAAAGAGACTATTTATTGTGCCATTATTACAAACTACAATTATTATAGTTACGTCATGGGTAAAACCTAAGGTAATTTATACTGCTTTTTTCCCAGGTAATTCACGTTACCGGTCACATGTTGAACTGTGAAGAAACTAAAGAACAAGAAAGGAACGTAGAGTCTGAAGATGAAAATAAAGAAGGTGGAGTGAAGTTCACCAAAGGAGCCCTAGTAGCTGTAGGGAGGCCGATCCCTCATCCTTCCAACATCGAAATTCCACTGAGCAGCATGACTTTCCTTACGAAACATAACTTGGATATGAAATTTACTTATTCCGATGAATGGTGAGTATATTTTTTTTAATTTTTAGCATGGGCGCAGGAACGGGGAAACCCGGTTGGCCCACCCCTGAACAGTCGGTGCCCCAGAAATTTTGACTTTTCTTGAAATTTTGCCCGAAAAAAATAAAAAAAAACACGAACATATCTATTCTAAAGTCCAGCAAAATAATTGCTTACTATTATGGTGAAATTATATTTAAATCAAACAATGTATAGAAAAAAATAAACTAATTGGCAATATTAGTATTGTTTATATAATAAAACAAGTAAATATTAATTTTTGCATTTTTAAAATGTTATTCCACGCTTAGGAAAGAAAAACACCTTTTAGAAAACGTTTAAAATAAGGAATAACTAAATAATTCGAAGGAGTACAAAAAATATTGTTAAAATAACCGTACAGTTAGAGTACATTTTCTAAAAACAGCATAAATAGTAAACAGCTTTCATATATTTACGCTCATTGCCACATAAACTTAACAAATAACGTGCTAAGGCTAACCCATAAAATCCTGATTCGTATTTAGGAGCAAGGTCGACGGTTTCCATATTTATGGCCTACTTGTTGCGGCTGATGACAAAAACAAACCATTATTACCTCCAAAGCTAGGATCCAGTTAGTGCCGAACAACGATAAGAGATGGCGCTGTACAACAATAGAGTATACACGTTATTACCTTGCTAAATTTAGGTGGTCCACTGACGGTTGAGTTTCGATATACGAGACGTCTACTTTATCCGGCAGTGTTATATCAACAAAAATATCACCTTCAAATGTATTTTGTAGGTTAAACATGATGCGAATTCGCGGCTTGATGCTTTTGTATAGTGTAGCAATGATAAAGAGCGGATGTTGGATTTGTGAAATTTGGAGAGTGCAGTGCCTGTGATGATTTAGTGCTGTGTGTGCTGTGCCATTAAGATATATTGTCGCTATTGATTTTAGTTTTGTGTGAACGAAGCACCCGGGGGAATGGCGGGTGTTTTTAAATCCGTAAGTTTTGTAGAGTCCCCAGTTTTAAGTAATATTAGCTAAGATTTGTCTTATAATATTAATGTTAGTATATTTTGAACAATAACTATGTTGTCGATATGTGAAAGGTGCAATAGAACGTCGATAGGTCATTCAAGGTTAAGTGTGTACCGGTTAACATAACCCAAAGTTATGGGCTCTAGGTCACATTGGGGGTGACCTTTGATATCCTCATGGGATTTCTGAACATGTAGTTTTTATAATAATGTCTTTACAAACTTGTAACTTCTTATTTTACAATTTTGAATTGGCTTTATCAGTTGATATTTTTGTAAATTTGCTCTACTGTTGGATTATTATAATTTTGCATATTTTATCCATACTTATTTTCTCTTTTCCGTCTTTGTTATTAAAATGTAAAAAGCGTATAGTCGAAAAAACTGATTTGCGCTTTCTAGAATAAGATACAAACAAGCTCATTAAATAGAAACACTTTAAAACTTTTTTTTTATCTCCAAAAAAAACATTTTTTATTTATTATTATTGATTACCCTGCTGTTTGCGGAATAAAGCCTAAAGCTGGTTTTTAAGCGAAAACCTCTTAAAAATAATTAAATTATTAAACAACCCAAATAAAATTAATTAATGTAATTTTTATTGTTACAGTCTACTGAACACTCTCGGGTACGATTCAGAGGATTTGGCAGGTCGTTCCCTATACGACTACCATCACGCAGCCGACAGTGCAGCTTTGGCTCAGCAGTTCAAATCCTGTGAGTACATTATGTTTTTATTTTTGGAAAAGTGAATTATTTTCACATCACATTATTGAAATCCAAATTTAAAATTTATTGTATTGCAATTTTTATTAGTTATTGCTTTCTAAATGGAATGTAATAATGATATATTTATATTTAGTAATCAATATTTTCTTCTTATATTATTCCTGAACAGAAAAATAACTTAAATCTTGAAATTCCTTGAATATTTGAAGGTTATTCAGCGCCATCTATGATACGTTTAAGCAACCAACACTAGTTTCAATTTACTTTCTATACGTGTACAATAGTTGTTCTGGACGCTACGAGATGGCACTTATTGTTCACATTTTATTTATTGTAATGTTGAATTCTATTTGAGACCAGTAGTGGCGCAGGTGCGACAGGTTGTATGTTCGATTCCCGCTGAGGCAAATGAAGTATTTAATGTTTCCATTTCCTCGCTCTGTTAACGAGGCAAAGTCAAGTTTCGCCACTCAACACGAATTCCTTCAAAATTCAACGGAAAGTGGAGAAAGAAAGTCTTTTAAAGGGAACAGAGTGTTTTAACACTACGATCACAGACAGGATCTTTGCTTACCATGTACTCGATAAAGCGGGAAACTAAAAAAAATGTTGAATGTTGACACTATGACGTTGGCATGGCAACATGGTCAAATCATAAATATATGAGTGATGAGTGTTTAATCGTACGATGTCTTTGTTAGCTTAGAAACAACAACACTTTTCTGTATATTACGTAAGCTATAAAAGTGTGATACTACTCACTTTAAACAAACATTCTATATACATAGATTTATATTATTGGCTATGCTCTTGCCAAAAATTCGTAAATGGTTTATTAATAAATCTTTATGTAACTCTACAATATGTAATATTCGTTTATTTTCTTTATAAAATGGTAAAACTTGTATTCAATTTTATATTCAATTCAATTCAATTCAATTTTATAAAATTTATTGACTACGTTTTTTATAACATTAAGCAAAAATAATATATTCTTCAATATTGACATCGCACAAAAAACCTCAGTTATACCTTAATTATTTCCTTGAAATATTCATAAAAAAAGTATATTTTTATATACTGGTGGTGCTATAATGTAATTACCGAGCTATAATGATTTTAGCTTGCGGATGCGTTTTTACACTTGGCTTCCATCCAACAAGATTAATTTAAGTACAAAAATTATTACGTTTATATAAATAGTTATGAATGGTTCAATATCTTGTTTGAAATGTTTGTTTAATATTTATGTAACTCGAAAGAATTCAGGTGTTATTATTCATTAATATAGCATGTAGCACAGGAAGCCTAGTGTTAGGACACTCCGGTCACCCACTTTTCCGCCGAATTCTGGTGGCATTGCGTGTTGAGTGGCGGAACTCAACGCCGCGCTCTGCCTCGACACCATAGCGAACTCGGCTGGGAATCGAACTGGCAACCTATCGCGTTTACAATAACACCCTTATGCCTCTGCGCCCCAAAAAGCCTTAAAGAATTAAATAAATTTGTATCATATTTCTTAAAGTGAAAGATTTAACATTAAAATAACTATGTAATAAAAAAACCAAAACATATATATATGTAGTATATTTTAATAATTAATTTAGGTATTTATGAAACTCTACAAACAATTATCAAAAGATGAAATATCATTATCTCGCGTGATGTAACGGTTATTTTACCTTTTTTTATAAGCGATGATAACTGGATTATATTGATTAGCTTTAGATCTCTTTAAGATATATCTATTATCTTATCAGATAAGACTTGAGACGTTGATATCCTAAAATATATATAACAAATTACAATAGTCGAATTTTTTATCAATTTACGGAGTTTGAAACGTACATTAAAATTTAATTTTCCATTTTTTAAAATTTTGGTAACATTAAGTTCCGCCATTCAACACGCAATGCTTCAAGAGTTGGGCGGAAAGTGTTTCTTAACACTAGGTTTGCAAGTTTCAAATTAGGCAGAGCCTTCCATTTAGGTACACCGTGAAACCAAAAAAGTATAATTAGCTTTCGAAGCATATATTTATTGACAATTTTGAATAAAACTGAATAAAGAGAACCTTTAAGCTACTTTTCTACGACCTTTCCTCTGCCTACCCTGCTGAATGCGGGATACGAACAGCGGGAAGCTAAAAAAAAACAAAATTAATGAAATAGCTCTAGTTTCCTCTAAAAAATAATGCAGTAAAGACGATCGTATTTATTTAATTTATCAAACCTAGATAATGTAAAAAAAACAGTCGTAAAACTAGCGTTCGGTTCTCCGGACGCTTTTTTATACTACATATAAACTTATTACTTAATTAATTATATCCTTAGGTAATACCAATTTGGAAGAAAGTTTATGTGCCGTAAAACGTCGGGTTCTATGTTTTATAACGTTCCCTCGAGAACTGGTTTCGTTCAGGAGAGATACAATTTAACAATGAAATTAAAGCTTAAGTATAATATGAAGAAGGTATAGTAATAGGTTATCATATTATTTTAATTAGGTATTAAGAAAGTAATTGTAATATCTTATCTTTGTAGTTTTTCATAGCTTCACTCTGCACATAGCAAGGTAGGCAGAGGGAACCTGAGTTAAGACATTCCCTTCTCATTAAGACTTTTCGTTCCCAATTAAACATATTGATGATAACAAATATATTGTGTATTTGTTTCTGTTGTATAGTCTTTAGATTCCAGCGTAACTAAAACATTTTTCCTTTATACAAGGTTTTTTATTAAATTTAATTCGTTTAGACAAATTCTAATACGTTCCTATGTAAGATTTATGTAAATAAATAATCTATGTTATATAAAAATATTTATCCTTAAAATGGACGAAAATAAACATGATTGACTTACAGCGAGTAATAATAATCAATCTTGCATGAAATATTACCTCGAAGGCAAATTGTTGTCAAATTGTCCTTAAGTAGGCACTAGTAGGTATATTGTTTGTCATCGTCTATATTTAAAAGCGTCATTTATCAAAATTTCAGTTATAGGTTAAGGTAAAGTCAACCTAATAATTAAATATTGATCTCCTAATAATAGCTAATAATTTATTAGTTTTACTAAAACCTTCGAGATAATTATGTATTAATTATATTTTCCACCAGTTGAAATTTGCGTTTATAAAATTCATTTCCACGATCTGATTTCGGGGTAAAGCGCTACGTTGGGTTACACCACTCAACAGGCTTCCTGAATTGAGCGGAAAATGAGATACGGAAATGTTTCAATAACAATGGACTGTCTTAACACTAGGTTCCCAGGTTCCCTCTGACTATGAGCGGTATACAACGCGAAGCTTAAAACAATCTTCTAATTCTACGTATATGGTTGAAAATACTAATATATAAATAAATATATTGCATTGTGAATTTCAAGTTGCGGTCGGATTAACCACAGCTATTCTAACTTTAACAAGAACAGAACCTCACAACGGAAGTTTAATCTGTTGGATCTCAAGTTAATTTTCTGCGATCCCAACTCTGTAGTCGCCAACGATCCGAATGTTCTATTTTATTTATATAAATCTTGCTAAGTGAGATTTATGTTGTTCAGCTTCAGCTTAAATCTGTATCCCGCAAACAGCGGGGAGGCAGAGGGAACCTAATGTTAAACAAATAAAGAAATGAAAATATAAATTTAAATAAATATTTCAATTCCTCTAGTAAGGATCGAACCCACAAACAGATTAAAAGCAAATAAATTATTTTTTATGTTAAGTAAATTAGAACAATTATAAGGAAAAATGTGTATATACGTTAATTAACTACAACTACCGTTTTGATATAATTATGATTATAATTGCTGATAAATTAGATATCTATTTATAGATATTCAATATTTCGTGACTCTTTTTTTTATTAATTTCGCCACTCATCACGCAATGTCTCGAAAATTCGGTGGAAAATAGAGAACATAGTGTCTTAATTTCTTTTTCTCTCTGCTTTCTTATATGTGGGATTCTGCGTTAATTTTTTTTAATTAAATTTAATATAAATAATTATTACCACGAGCTTATTCACATCACTAATTCAAAGTATATTTATGTTTATGCTTTTTTTGATATTTTTCTCGTTTCATATATTCCCGCATGTAATATCAAATATTAAATATATATTGTTCATTTTAAACAATTCTAGTAAATCATATTTAAATATGATTTACTAGAGTGACCATTCTGGATGTCAACTTTCAATTATATGACTATAAACTAACCAATAAGCCCCCATAGCAACTGGTCATACGTGCGTTGAGTGATTCCATTCTCATTCATTGGTGTCTGTTGCTATACGTGTCAACTGAAAGGAAAACAAGATTTTTGTAAGCTAGCTTTATGAAATTATACGACAAATAAAAACTTTGCTGTAAGCTGTTTTATAAATTTTGGTTTCACTTAAAGAAAATATACGTTTAGGTATGAGAATTTAAAAATTAAAGATCTATAAGAATCATATTGTGTTCTCTTTTCTTATAAGTATCTTATGAAGTTTAAGCTGAATGCCGCACATATTCTTACCTAACTAATATACCTGCAGCAGCGGAAGTTAACGCTACACTTTGCCTCGTTGCCAGAGCGCGGTAATGAAAATATTAAATATTTCATTTATTCGAGTGCGAATCGAACCCACGACCTGTCGCGTTTACAATCGCTCGCTCGTGCCCTTACGCTACCACTGGCCTCGTGTGATTTTTGTATTGATAAGCCTGAAATGTTGTACATTAGGTGTACATGTTCCAATTGCGCTTAAATTTGTATTTATGGTTAAATTACATTTTCTTTTCACTTACTTTTATTACATGGTTAAGCTATTACACTACTAAAATAAATTTCATAACAACATTAACATATCCAATCTACAAGTTTATTATGAAAATTAGGCGAGCTGTAGGTGTGTTGTTAATCTATACGTCTGTACGTCATACATTTATTCGTATTTAGGTCACGGCCAGGGCCATTATAAAACACGCCATGGCGCTAGGTTGAACAGCTGAGCCCCAATCAGTTTGACCTTATGTAAAATTCACCTGTGACATTTTGAAGTAGAAATTTCATGTAATTACCAAAAACTATACGAATTCATTATTATTAGCTTCAGACTGTATATAGTAGCAGGGGAAACAAGGGTTACGTGGTAACATTAGGTCACCACGTTAAGATACTCCGTTCCCATTAAGACACTTTCGTTCCATGCTTTTTGCTGAATTCTGAAGTAAGTGCATGTTATGTAGCGGTACTCAACGACGCAATGAGAAAATATGAAATATTTCATTTCCTCGAGTAGGAATCGAACCCACAACCTGTTGCGTTCAATGTATTTTATTATACGTTAACAAAATTAGTATACGTTATAAAAAATACAATAAATTTAATTGTATTGTAATTTTTAAGAAATTTACATAATTAAACTAAATAGTCGAGTAAACATTAATTTACTTATAATCACGTGCGTAATGGCTGATAGTACAACAAATGTCATTGTCGGCACGGCTAAATAAAACCGGCGTGACGGCCGACCATCGAAGAATCCAGCTGACTTGCCAAATTTTCAACTTGTTTATCTATCACAGCTAACATTTTGAACCAATTATTATTTATCTACAACTGGCTTTTTAAATTCTGCTCTATTTGAAACGGTCTTTTTATTTTATAAACTAGCGGACCCGGACGCGGCTACGCCTGCTTGAAATATAAGAATATAATTTCTATAGAAATATAATTTCAATCTAGATGAAATGCTAAAAGTGACTATTATATTTATTTTCATAAGAATGAATATCAAAATGTCGCGGTAACGAACGCGGTCGCGTAGCGACGACGGTTGTTATTAAGATGGCAGAATAAATTGCATGTCAAATTAGAAAGTATTTTAATATATTAGTATATATGTATAATGTAATGTTATATAGCCTATAGCACTTCTGAAGAATGCAGCTTTCATACAAAACAAAAAC